>JACGCM010001809.1:0-47727 GCA_014058105.1 Kingdonia uniflora | reverse complement strand
ATTAATATTATGTTTTTTCTTTTATAATAATGGCATGGGGATATTTGTTTTACGTATGAACACTAGAAGATGTCATCCTGCGGCTGGACCCTTGGTTTTGTTTGACTCCAGTCCTTTGTGTTGGCCTTGTGATTGTCATGGCTAGACATTGTTTTCCTTGCTACTTTTGATGTGATCAAAAATGTGATGCTCATATGATATTAAAACTAATTTATCTCTTTATACTCAGGAAAGAACGAAGGAGGGACTGAATGGATTGGATCCCCTACCGTGCTGCTAATGGGAGGACGAAGGAATGTGTCCAATTGAGCTACTGCCCGGGCCAACTTGGGAATACATTATTTGTAGAAACTTCTGGGGACCAATAGGTCGATTCTCGTATATGTGTCCGCAATAAAAAACTGGCTAACAGGTTGCGCGCAATCACTGGATAATTCCTGTTCAGTAACTCTGTGCTTACCTTGCACTTCTTTCAAAAAATTTTCGACCTTCCCCTACAGAAATTTTATGTGAGCGTACTTGACAAGTTTGGGTGTTCTAGTTGGTTTTCCTCAGGCGTAGTTTTCCGGAGTTCCGTCTGGTGAAAGGTCCACTATTCTTCTCCAGAGTCATACTGACTACTACACCAGATATACGGAAAATTACAAGTTGACACTTGATATAAATCTATGTCCGTAATAGCATTCAAATTGAAAGCCTTTTTTGAAAATAGTGTGACCAGTATGTCATAAGACATCAGTTTTGTCCGTCGTCTTTTTTGATGCTTGCATTGGTTTTGTTTTATTTTACATCTAAAAACCAACTTTTTTCTGCTACTTGCCCTACTCCAGGATTTATTAAAAATGGATTTTCATGATGACCACCGCTGTACATGTTGATGAACCTTTTTGTCTGGGAGACATCCAACATTCTTGTTGTTAGCGTAGAAACTTTTCCCATGCCCCTTTAGATTACAATTATGACTTAAGAGGAATCTTTTGCGCTTAGTAATCCACTTTCTTGCGATTCAATTTTTTCATCCACATAGTGGTTTTGGCCTTGTTGGTGCTTACAGCACCACATAAACATTGTGGGAACTTTTCTAGGTCTTTAGTTAGTTGCCCGTCTTTGTTTATTTTTTTTTTGATGGCAACCACCTGACGAGAGTTCCAGAAAATTTATTGAAATTTACTTCTCAAACAATTCCTGGCAGAACTGTGTCAGTTGTGCTACTCTGAAACATTCGTATAAATTTTGTGCATATACAGCAAGACCAATTGATATTTTTTATATCAATCTTCATGTATTCTGTTCGCAACACCTTGCAAAACGTCATTAGTGAAGAACAATGTTGCTATGGATTTTTCAGGTGAAGGGGTTCTGTCCTAAAATGAATAATGCTGGGTCCCTCGTTTTGCATTATTACAAAGGTAATTAACAGTTGCCGACCTTTTCCCTATTGTTAATAACACATGTTTCTCATATTTGACAAGTTTCATTTACGGCTGGCCAGGGACATTGCGGACAGCCATGATAATGGGCCTCCTTAATTCTTACTGATTCCATTGCTATAATAATAGTAATAATTAGTTGGCATCATAATGCAGAAGCCATATCAATTAATACTGCGGATGTTCTTCAATGCGTGATAGATGCTCAATGTGTTAATGTTTCTTACAGGTCATAACATCCGCTGAACAACATCGTCAAGATATTATTGTACAATATACTTTAACGATGTATCGTGAATTTAATGCATATTTGGTCATATACCTCCAAATATCAAAAAATTATGTTTATTTTTTTGATCTAGATATTGCAAACCATTGGATCAAAGAAAATCAACAAAATTTGATAGAAACTATGCGGAAGCAACGATCTAAATCACCATTAAACTAACCTAAACTTGCTTTGATATAACTCACTTAATTACTTAAAATAAAGGTCAAAAACCTAGGGTTTATGAGTTTTACCCCAAACTCTACATAGCTCTCTAAGGCTAAGCCTTCTTCTCACTCAAACCAACACTAAGAAATAAAGCTAGATGATCTCTCCTTATATAGGCATAAAGGAGGCTCATCACAATTAGAAAGCAATTAGGAAACACAATTAGAATAGAAAACCCTAATAAGACTCCTAATAGGATTTCCTAAATAAAATAATTGCTAAAATAGAGAGTTGCCTTATGACGTGCGTGAAAACAACCCCCCCGCAAAAAATTCGACCATGGATTTTGTACACGGAGGAGGTAGCCTGAGTGCAAGACAATTGCAAAGTCTACCACGGTACTTGCCATACCCTCTAACCCTGCCTGTGAAAATATAAATATTTGTCGTGCGAAAGTCCCACGCCTAGCATTATCCGGATTCCCTAAAAACTCGTTATCGTCGTACATGGATGATCTTCAAACTCAACCCAAAACAGATCAGCAACCATGATCTTCCCTGTTAACGTGGGATCAATCTCCTCCCACTTACGCGGTAAAAAATCAAGGAACGGCACTGTGAAAGTCGGCGTCAAAACAAGGATCTTCGGATCACCCACGAAAACCCTCAGGGTGTCTATGCTTTCTGTGGAACCAGTTGCCGTAGTGGGACCATTCTACGATGGTGGAACTGTCGGGTTATTAGCCCCATAGACATTGATGTAATGGTGACCCAGGTCCGTATTGCGAGTCTCTTCTTTAGGGTAGACGGTTCGTTGTTGGACTGGACATGCCTTGCTTGTTGATCTCGGCCCAGATCTATTTGTGAATTGATGCCAGGGTCAGTAAGTGATGAACAGCCCATGATCTTTCCCCGGTTACGGCCTTTCCCAATTGAGTTGAGGTTCTGAATCTGGTGCAGATCCGATGTGCCTATGTGCCTTGCACGTGCGAACCCCATACCCTGGGTGCCCATGCCCGTGACCATGCTCATGCCATTGTTGTTGCTGCCCAGGCCTTGCGTGCCCCTGCCCATGTCATTAATGTTGCTACTCAGGCCTTGTGTTCCCCTGCCCATGCCATTGATGTCGTTACCCATACCATTACTGTTGTTGCCCATGCTTTGTGTACCCTGTATGCCTCTGCCTGCGCCCATTGCGCCTTTGGGCATGCCTAACGTTGTGCCACACCTGCCAAATGGCATGCCGTGCACAGGTTCCGACTCCTTTTCTTCCCTGACTCTTCTCCCAATCTGCCGAAACCCTGTTTTGGATTGCTGTTTTCCGGCCTAACTCGACCCAAAAACCATCCCCGATGGTTTGATTGACATGTGGAACAACTCCAATAAACGATTTTTTTTGTATATATCGTCGTGTCTTTCGGGGTATTCCCGAATCCACAATTTGTTGAACTCGGGGTATTGGGATTGGGGTGGTGTTGGTTTTCTTCGTTGGACTTCATGATGATCGGTAACATCAATCAGGTGAACTTCTCGCATCAAGGTCGCACCCTTTCGTGGGAATTTGATCGAGATCTTTTCAACACGTCTTCGCCTTCCCCACCTATAATATCAACCGAACAGTGATCTTCCCTCTCCGTCGTCTCCTTGTAGTGGTTCATCTTCAAACCTTCTCTATCGAATCTCATCGAATCCTCCGTCACAACACCCGCCTCTAACCTCACAATTTTGACAATCACCGTACATACATAGAAAACCTAGAAGGTACCAAGTTTATAAAAACTACGCGGAAGAAACAATCTAAATTACAATTAAACTAACCTAAAACTCATCTTTGATGTAACTCACTTAATCGCTTAAAAATAAAGGTCAAAGATCTAGGGTTTATGAGTTTTACCCCAAACTCTATATAACTCTTTAAGGCTAAGCCTTCTCTCTCACTCAAACCAACACTAAGAAATAAGGCTAGAGGAGCTCTCCTTTTATAGGCATAAAGAGGCTCATCACAATTAAAAAGCAATTAGGAAACACAATTAGAATAGAAAACCCTAACAAGACTCCTAATTGGAGTTCCTAAATAAATTAAAGCATAAATACTAAAATAGAGAGTTGCCTTATGACGTGCGTGAAAACGACCCGACGTGAGTGACGTGGGGGACGACGACGTAACCTATCAAAATTCCTTGATTTGTGGAGGTATAAATGGCATACCAAGCAGAACCATAGTAGTTACATATTCATTGATATATCAGTTACTGAATAGTAATAGTTGCTGTTGAATTATCTTATTTGGTTAACGTACTATTTAAGTACGAATTTCTGTTTATTTTAATTCTATAAGTTTTAATTTGTGATACTCAATGACATCTCATGAAAATACCTCGTGTAACATCAATATATCTCAATGAAAAAGACTATATTTAAATTTTATACTTAAACGGTGATTTATGTTTGGTAATACATTATGGTAGCGAGTCTAAAATTTGTTCTTCACAGTAAATAAAGGAAGGTAAGAAACCTTTGGTCGAACAGGCTTAACGAAAGAAGGTCGCACCGGTAGACCGTAAACCTTGATTTGGGATGGCTGCAGACCAGCTTTTGTTGCCCTCTTTGCCACCTCTGTTGTTGGGCAGTAGCATCGAGTTACAAGCTTATGAAACCTGAACAATGTTACCAAGATAAAAGATGATATAATATCAGCTAGGACTAACTTAATATGGCATCAGAAGACATGTAAAGAAAGTGGGATATTACAATTACCATGTAGGATGACAAGTGCTTAAATCTGTAATTACAGTGGTAAAAACAATCTTTCTAGAAGCCCCTTTGACTTTAAGACACGAAGCGGAACATGCTGCATCAGAGGATGCACACTTATAATAATATCTGGCTTGTATTGCATTAGTCCTTTTGCTACCTCTCTGTACACAAATACAACAAATAAAAAGATAAATGAATAACCAAAATGCTTAGTAATTATGAAACTTGAGCCTAATTCTTAACACGGAGATGCAAAAAAGATACACTGCAAACGGCGTTAAGTGATTGATTGTGACAAGTGACAACAAATTGCCCATGCGGTCAATTTTGCATAAATATTGAGAACAAGAGCATGTTTCGCTTGTTAGTAATCTCGGAAATGAAAACACGAAAGATGAGAAAGAACAAAATTTTCACAAGTAGATACGCTTTAAGGTTGGACCAAAGTAGTTATATGGTCAGCCAATGGAGGGAGCCACTGTAGGCTCCGAGCTACCTTTAGCATTAACTTTAGGTGTATTACTCCGCACGAGCCATTTTTCTTGCAGTTTAAGAATTAAAATAAGCCTAAACCTAACTGCAACCCCTACTTGTTGCCTAGATGTCAAATGTAGTTTATGTGAAATACTACTCAACATAACTTACTTCCAGGTTTAGAGTAAACTAAACAGGATCTTATAAACACCAATGACACATTATAAATTGAACTATCGTCTAAAAGATGTAACTGGAAGCCTGGAAGCAACTTCTCCAATTACCACCAACCAAAATTGTAACAAGAATGACAAGGATTACAATGTAACTCACCGAGCTATAAATGCCGAAGTCGCTGCAAAATTTGATTGATGCACCAAGCGTGGAGCAGTCCCGTAATAAGTCATTTTCCAAAGTGGCCCATGCTTCACTAGAAAATTATAACTCCTTGGCAATTGGTTAAAAGGCCAAGGAGTGTGTTCTGACCATAAATCCGTAACAAAAACCTGTGACACACACTCTAACACACATAACATGATCAAAAAACATTTGAGTTAACACCAAACACTCAATAACAACATACTAAGCACCAAACAACAATACGTTGAACTGACCTGATACTCATCGCCGTATTCTTCATTAAAAGCTGATTTTATAGCTTCAGCAGAAGCTCTATGACCTCCACCAGTATCACTCATCAAAATCAAAATTTTCTTCGATTTCTTGGCATCAAACCCATTCAAATTCAACCCCTCTTCTCCTATCAAAACATTCCCATTCTCCTTTACTCCATTATTATCCCCACAGGATGAAACTGAACCAAACCCAATTGAGGGGATTCTATCACAATGCAATCTAATATCTCTATTAAACTGATTCACAAACTCTGAATTCTTAACGAAATACTACTAATACCCATTGAAGCAATGAGTTTAGGCTTCCCATTCTATCAAAATACAGGGAATTTGGAGGATTTGAGGAACACCCATTTGAACCCAAATTGTAAAAACCTTTGGGTTTAATGAAAAGCAATCCCACTTGGGTAAAACGTCAAACAGGTTAATGGAGTCTCGAGTTACAGCTGAAGAACCCATTGTTGAGCTTGTATCAGTCGATGGAGCTCATTTTCAAACACAGAGAGAGAGAGAGAGAATTGCAGCCACAGAGAGGCGATTTAGTGTGAGCGTGAAATTTCAGAACTTCCGTACAAAAACGAGCTGTTTTAATCGAAATCAGCAAGGTTTTCGTGTTCGCGAAATGTCGGTAAGTTTGGTATATTTATCATAGTTTACTCGTGTCATTAGCTAGACTATCTGAAGCAATTAAAACTGTAGCCTCGGTTCTACATTATTTTTTTAGTTTGGATATCCGGCATACTAAAAAATATTCATTGGATATCCGATATTAATATACAAGAATGCTGAACTCAAGTACCAATATTGAATTTTTGATTCAAAGTTGCCAAAATAATGAAAATTATGATAATAAATACTACTTTTTGTTATCTTTACAAAATTAATACTTTGGTAAGGCGTTTTCAAAATCGATACTAAAATTAACAAATCGATAATGGTCTCACCTACTACCCCTAACTGTCACCCTATTCTCTAACATTAAATGTTGATGAGTAGTCTAATCTGTTACAGTAATAAATTTACCGACTCACAAAGATTACTCAACAAATAACAAAGTTATACCAAAGCAATTACAAAGATACACACCTAAAATGACAAAGTTATTGCATAACAAATGATAAATAATGCAGAAAAAAAATGAGAAACTATCCCACTGGAGTTGTTGAGTAGTCTAATCTACTATAGTAATAAGAGGAAAAATTCTCTCCTAAATACACTACCAACCTTAAAAATCAAAGTTTCTTATTCTACAAAAATCAAAGCAGATTCTCATTGATGTATTGTTTGTCTCATTCATGTACCAAGTCTTCAAACTATCGTTCTGCATTCGCTAAAGTCTTCACACAAAGGTCATTGGGGAGGAAAAGATTGTTGTTATCATAGATTATTCTCGTTGCCAAAGATCGCTGTTATCCTTCTCTTCGACCGTTAAAGTAACCGCTGTAGTAAATATCATCTAACTCTGTATCTACCATCTCTCACTGTGTATCCGCATTATGATTTGAGGTTTTTTTTCTTAAGAAAAATGTTATGGAAGACGATACAATTTTAACATAATCATTTTTCTTTGGCGTTTTAATCATTTGTCTTCAGCTACTTTATCATTTGTTATTTTTCTTGTGTCATTTTTAGCATTTATTATCTGCTACTATATCACCAGAATTGTTCAAGGATATTATTTATTTTGGGATTCCTATCATTTGTTTTAGGATTGCTGAAGTTGAGCTTTATATCATTTTTCTCATTTGTGTTTTGCTACTTTATCACTGGAATTATTTATTTATATCATTTATTTCAGGGATGAATGAAGTTCAGCTTTATACCATTGTTCATTTTGGTGGGGATATCGTACGTCCAAAGATCGGATCAATCGTTAGTTATGTTGGAGGAAGTACAAAACTTACCTCATTAAGAGCACACTTATCATACAAAGATTTTGTTACACTCCTTGAAGAAACAAGCGAAATTCGTCGTGAGGACTGTAAGTTGTACAACTTCGTCTATGGTTGTGCATACGCAATTTCATCGGTCCAGGACTTTACCGTAATGATCAATATGCATAAAACTAATTTCGGCACACTCTTTCACATATGGATTGTTAATGAGTTTAGGGTACATTCCCAGAACTCCCAATACTTTATTTCTGATTTCTATTCTTCAGGTAAAGGGTTGTCCACCACCAAAGCGGGGGGACCTTTGCGGTATAACTCATTTCCTGATCCTGAACCTGAATACAGGGGTTACTCTAAAATAACCGGCAAAGGGCTTGATCCACGCAGGTTTGGACCTTTAATGGATGATGATGATGTTCCTCAATCAAATGAATCTTTCAAAACTATCCGTACTCATGATGTTCTTCCCTCAAATGAACCTAGTATTCCTCAATCAAATATTCATCTCTCAAATGAACATGTGTTAACTAATGTTCCTCAATCTAATGAACCTTTTCAAACTATCCCTACTGATGTTCATCTCTCAAATGAACCTGTGTTAACTAATGTTCCTTCTTCAAATGAACCTATGTTAACTAATGTTCATCTTTCAATTGAACCCGAACCTATCATTGGACAAATTGAAACTTCAGGTAAGTTCGCAGAATTTGTCATGTGTGTTGTGTTTTAATATTTCTTATCCACTTTCTATCATGCTAAGTAGAATATTTCTCATTTGTTCAGCTGAATTTTAGTTTGAGCCACATCCCGAACAAGTGAAAGATCTCCTGGATTTTTGGTTCAAATCTGCTGCGTACATGGAGGATCCCTATGACTTCAGTAAAGAGTTTAACATTGGTGATCTATATCGAGATAGGATTGAACTCAAGAATCACATAAGAGCTTATGCAGTTGTAAACAAGTTCAATCTTGAACACGTTCTAAGCAACAAATATAAAATCGTGGTGCGTTGCAAAGGTCATAAATGTTCTTGGCGGATTTATGCGACAAAGTTGCTCGGTTTTGCCCTATTTAGAGTAAGTAGTTATTGCTCCGTGCATACATGCATCCGAGTAGAAACTGAAGGTGGGAACGCATATAAGGAAGCGTCTAGTAAATGGGTTGCTTCTATAATCAAGCAAAAACTACGAAAAGACCCAAACTACAAACCTTCCAGAATTATTGATGATATGCAAATTCATCACAATATTGATGTAACATACAATCTCGCCTGGCGGTCGAAAAAAAAATCCCACGCTGATGTATTATCACTTTATATGTCATTTATTCCCCCATACCAGTCATTTGTACAACAATGTTTATCAAACAATGTTTATCATTTTATTACATGTCATTTTTTCGACTCACTGTGTCATTTGTACTGTGATGCTTATCATTTGTCTGCTACATAATATCATTTGATCTATATAATTATTTCAGATGCGAGGCAACTTTGAGCACGCATACCAACTACTTACGAGCTACTTTGCGGAAGTGAGGTTGGATGACCCAGATTTTGTATTTGACATACAAACTACGAGTTGTAAGGATAAGAGATTCACAAGGTGTTTTTGCTGTTTTGGTCCCCCCAAAAAACTTATAAGCTATTGAGACCAGTTGTTGTGATTGACAAAACTTTTTTAAAAGGGAGATATCGTGGGACTCTACTAACAGCCATCGCCATTGACCCAAGTAATCATATTTTTCCACTTGCATTTTTTGATAACAGACTTGGAGACCACCGAAAGTTAGACATACTTCCTGGAGATGTTTGGGGTCTAATTTTCACGATTATGATACTAGATTCGTCGTCATCTCTGACAGGAACCTCGGAATTATTAATGTTGTACCCAAGGTATTTTCATTTACAATCCATACGTTTTGCGCCTTCCACGTATCGAACAACATTAAAACTATCCTCGAAAGTACGAGGATCACATTTAGGATGGCAGCAAAGGACCTAACTAGCATTGATTTCGATAAACACATTAATGCTATCCAGAATACAGATCCAGTGGGTCTCCAATACATACTAGGTATTCCCAAGGAAACATGGTCTAATCTATACATTCCAATGAGTAGGTACGTTGTCACTCTGTATTACTCAACTTATCATTTGTTATATAAAAATAGTCATTATAACTCCATTACATTCTTATTTGTCATTTTTTTGCTATTATTTCTCATCAGATATTATTCCTTTTACAGTTGTATGAGCCTATTTGTCATTTGTTTATGCTCATTTGGCATTTGATTTCTCTTGTTTATCATTTGTTCAGATACAGAGTCACTTACACAAATCATATCGAGAGTTGGAATAACATTATTTTGAAAGTAAGAGATCTCCTATCCATGTGTTTATGAGGAATTGTGTAGAATCTGTTCAAAAATATCCTACACGTATAGGGAGGAAGCTGAGAAGAGTTCAGCTCACTTAACGCCATGGGATACGGATCACTGTGAGAGCAGAAAGTTTGTAGCAGATTTATTAACTTGCAGGGTTCGTACATCAAGTCACCATTTTCAAATGACTAGTTATAGCAGAACCGATTCTATAAATATTGAAGATGGTACTTGTTCTTGTCGTTGGTGGCAAACGATGGGTATACCTTGTGAACACAGAGTACGCGCTCTGGGTCTTGCTAATGTTGATCCAACTACACGTGTCTCTAAGTACTTCATAAATAATACATACAAGGCTGTTTATGAACCTATATGGATTTCAATAAGTGGAATTGAGCAGTGGAAAATTTAAAAAACTGATCCACGTATTCATTCTCCTATTCCAATAGTTCGAGTCGGTCGTCCTCACACACAAAAGAATAGAAGGGAAAAAATGCCTGGTCTTGTTACCAAACTAAGATTTTACAGTAGGTGTAAAAAAAAACGGACACAATCGTCATTCTTGTAAGCTTCTGCCAATCCTATCCGATGACAATATACGTTCGACAATGGCACCGTCTTTTACGATGAGCACTGAGCCACCTGTCATCCCAGATGAAGATGTTGCAATCAGCTTACATTAATGATTTTGGGTACTGTATGTATCATTTGTTTGTATGATCTTTATCGTCAGTGTTATGAAAATTTATCATTTGTGTAAATGTAAATGTCATTTGTTAAATTCTTTTTTCTCATTTGTCTATTTCCATTGTATAATTATTTAGAACCGAACTATCATTTGTGCACATTGAATTTTCATTTGTTTGTTTGTATGATATCATTGTTTACTTCTAAATTGTCATTTGTAGACGAAGACTTTATCATTTGTTTGTTTCCATGATATCATTATTTTCTTCGAAACTATCATTTGTTCTCAAAGAATTTTGTATTTGCTAGTTTTTATTATATCATTGCGCGGCAAGAATTTTTCATTGTCTGTTGAATTTTTATCCTCAATTTTGTTAAGTTCATTATTAAACTTGTCCCCCCTATATCATCATTATTTTCTTACAAAACTGTGATTGTTTTGTTTTCACATATCAAATGGAAACCACTGCTTAACAGCAAAAAGCAAACGAAATAGTACCAAACAAAACATATTTTCATTCATACAAAGATAAAGTACTAGTTACCATAAAAGGCGAACAAACAAAACACCAAAAAAACAATGTTTACACCTCCTGATCACGTTTTGTGCATTCCAGATTGCGCTCCAAAGCCTTGGTCTTCAGCTCGAGACAACTAATCTTAGAAGCCGACTCTTCCCACAGTTTCTTATATTCATCCCGGTCCAACTTTACGGCGTAGAGCTGATCTCCCAAGAAGCGCATACAGAACTTGAACTCTTGAAACGCTGATCTTTCTTTGTCATAACATGATACAGTTCATCCTGGATTACATCGAATGCCTCTAATTTCTCCCTAAAGTCTTTGTAATGCTTTTTCAGCATTTGTGTCTTCTCACCGAAGACATCCTTCTCCAATAGGCGTAGTCTATTTAGTTTTTAGAGACGTTGGTCACGCTGATCTTCCTGCATCCCTACCGACTCAAACCAATCGTATGGAGTATTCGAAAAGACATGGTTAACTCGAGTGGAGCGCGACATTTTTCTTCAGAAGTTGAAAATATTTTAGGGTTTAGGGTTTAAATAGTTAAAGAGTTGAGAATAGTTGATTTGAGATTAGGGCTTTTATAAGGGGAGTTTAATGTATTGGGAAGGGACACGTGTCAGGAATTACCCGATGTTTAGGGTAAAAGTTATTATTACTTCAGTTCAGCGCCGTTGTTTCTTGTTGTACACGTAAGTAATATGAGTATTTAAACTTAGTTGTCTAATCAATTATTATTACTTGTCACATCGATTTGTCATATGTTGAAGATAAGTTCGCATTTGTTTTTATGCTATATATTATTATCTCTTTCTTGAACTGTCATTGTTTAACGATAATTTATCATTTATCTGTTAAAATGTTATCACCAGTTTTGTTAAGTTCAATATTTATCTACCATTGTTCATGGAGTCTTTATCATTGGTTTGGTTCCCTTATATTATTCATTTCTGATAGAACTAAAAACAAAACAAATGTCCATACAAGGGAAACAATAATAACAAAAAAAAAAACTAAAAACAACACAAATATTCACAACTCCTCACTTGAGGAATTCTGACCGCGTTCCATAGTCATGATCTTCAGCTCGAGATAACTAATTTTATACGCCAACTCCTCCCATAGTTTCTAGTGCTCATCCCGGTCCAACTTTGAGCGCAAAACTGATCTTCCAAGAAGCGGATATGGAACTTGAACCCTTCAGAGCGCTCTCTTTTCCTTTTTATAATTTTATCCAGTTCTTCATCCATTTCATCGAGCTCTCCTAATTTTCCCTTAAACTCTTTGTAACGCTCTTTCAATAGTTGCGCCTTCTCACCGGTGACATCCTTCTCTATTAGAAAAATTTTATTCAACGTGAAGAGATGTTTGTCAGCCTGATCTTCCTCAATCCCTACCGCCTCAAACCAATCTTGAGGGGTAATGGAAGAGGTACGGCTAAATCGAGTGGAGTGGGAGTGCGAAATTTCTTGAGAAGTTTTAAAGAGTTGAGGGTTAGAGCTTTAGTTTAGGTTTTTTTTTTACTTGGGAGAATTAGGACCTTGAATCATGCGTGACAGGGTTTAGGGCTTAGTGTTTAGGATGACGGGAACCACGTGGATGTTTTGGTTAAATAACTTGTTAAAATCATAATCAAAGTTAACTTTAAGAATGACTTGTCACATCGTCTATAAAGGCAAGAATCTGTCGGTTTTAAAACGGGGGCTATGGCATTTGTTGTGACCAAGGGTATTATCGTAATGTGTTAATTTCTATTTTTTTTATAAATAGCTTGTCATAACTTTATACTACATAACCTGTACACTTGCTTCCAGTTCTCAAACATTACATACTTCCCTACCAACGATGCATTCCCTTATTTGCTGGTGCGGTGAAAATTGTGATCTACGTCTCTCACGCAGAAGCCTCAGCAATAACCGTTGGTTCTGTCAATGCGCTCATAAAATTAGTGGGTATGGTTTATGGGCATGATAGATGAGGTGAAAAGGTGCGATTGGGGTCTTATTTACAGAGTCTCTAAACAGCCTGGAAGGAGATTCTACCATTGCCCACAATACCATTGTCAGTTCAAAACTTGGTTTCGAGAATCCTTTACGCCCAATGATTCTAAAAGGCCATAATCGTCAACGGCGGAAGACATCACAAATTTTGGCCAAGGGAGCAATCAGATCCTCGATACTATTACATCAAAAACTTATACTTAACTAAGGATCTCAGAGGTCAGAACAGAGATGCTGCAAGATTTTTTGTCCAAGTTAAAATCTCTAGATCTTAACAAGTAGAGAAATATGTAAGAGTGAAGTGTAATTGTAGTATCATATTCCCCAAATTCGATAAAAATAAGCCAGCATGATATAAGTCGAAGATAGCTTAACATTCTAGAAGATTCCATGATTCCTCGACCTACCAAAAGTAGCCTCTAATGCCCGGTCAAGAATGAACTGTCAGAGATCCGTAAAGTTCGCCCACTACTCCCAGAATATGAGACTCTTTCTTTCTTTTTGTAAAACTGCTTGTATATACTATAAATACAGGCATAAAGTAGATTCTAAAGGACCGTATTTCTCATAATCTTCACTTTTAAACATTAGCAACCCTTTGAAAGCTTGTAATAACTAGCATCTACTAGATTTTACATCAAACCTTCCCCGAGGTCGTGGTTTTTCTCAGCTTCCACTGAGTTTTCTACGTAAAATCTTGGCTGTTTAGCTCTTTATTACATAATCCTTATGAATAGTATTGGCGAAGGTTTTCCTCCCAGAAAACACGTCATTACAATTGGCGCCGTATGTGGGAAGAACCACACATCTCTTTACCGAATCTATATACCATCCTTACAATGACCAACATGAATCTCAGAAGCCAATCCGGTACAGTGAGAGATCATGACAGCAATCCGGCATAGGGAATAGTTAACCTTTATGGTACAGTGGTTGAACTCCAAAAACAAATGGCTGCTAAAAAATCCCAAAGAATAGAAGATCAGCAGATCCACGCTGAAGCTCTTCAAGTGGAGAGAGACGAACGAAGAAAAGCGTTGGACCACCAAAGCCAGACACATCAGAAAGAGATAGACAGACTAAGAAGAACTTAGGATAGACTCACCGTCAGACAAGCACCTCCACGAGCTCGAAGTGATCACCGGTCCAGAAAAACCCAAAAAGATGATCAACCAAGATAAGACCGATTGCAAACCTCTCGGTCTAGATCTAGAAATCTAGATTAAGTTTCTCGGCATTTTGGACTCACATCTTCTCCATCGACAACTAAAGGTAGTCGACGTACTCGTCCTCAAACTCCTCCACCACCTAAAAGAAGACCAATTAGGGACCGATTGGGACCATAGGGACAAGGAGATTTTAATCCCCAAATCATAGCTCCAAAACCCCCTCAATAGTTTATCACATTAGACGACCTAAATAACAGAATTGATGCCATAAACTCTGATATGCTAGGCAGGCAATCTGCTCTGGAAAGGACCAAGACAAACCCCATTTCCCCACATTTTAAACTTATGCCCATCCCAGACAATTTCCATATGCCCAAATTCATCCAGTATGCAGGCCTCACTGACTCACTTACCCATGTTCGACATTTCAAAGTTGTAGTAGGCTTATACTCTAAACTCGATCACATGCTTTGTAGGCTATTTAATATGAGCCTAAAAGAAGAACCTCTTAGATGGTTCCACACAATCCAAGAGGGTTTCATTATAACCTTAAGACAATTGCAGCGCCAGCTCGAGTATAATTATGCTCACACTAAGGAGCGGGAAATAACTGTGGATTCATTATTTTTCTTCGAACAAGGCGCAAAGGAAACCCTAGCAAGTTTCTATAAATGATTCTTGCAAGAAACAAGGAAAATTGGAAATTATGATCCCAAAATCGTTGTCTCTTCATTTACCTCAGCCCTGCATATCGACTCAAAAGTTTGCGAAGAGCTTACGCTGCACCAACCACGGATAATTACTGAACTGATTGATGTAGTTAACAATTACATCCAATTAGAACGGTCAAAGTAGGACAAGATGAAAAGCTCCTCTGCCATCCATTCTCGAGATTCAACTTCAACTATACCTCAAAAATTGATAACTACCAAAACGGTAAAGCAACGAGGCAGGAACACTGATAACAATCGAAGATGGGAAGGACGGTCAGACAAGCCAGTCCCAGTTCTGCCACCGATGATAACCACCCTCTCAGCTATTTTACAAACGATAAAGGAAGATGAATGTTATCGAACACCACAAACCATCGCATACATCCCCACAAAACCTTTCTGCCAATATCATAATGTACACAACCATGAAACTGACAACTGCTACTTTCTCATTCAAATATTTCACTACATCCTGCTCGCTGGAAGACTTAACAATTATGTCATCGACATCCAGAAATTTCTCGAAGATGAGGCCAAAAATAGAGACGTCGAGCAAATTCACAATCAGGGGCAACCTCACCACCTGTACATGATTGAGATCGACATGGGGAAGAAAAGAAAACAAGATGATCGGATCACATTCTGCTGTAAAATGACTTCCTCAGACAAATCTGCAAAATTTCTTCCCACATCGAGCAAGTCCAAACGTTCGTACCATATCACTTTCGAGAACTGTGATACTACCTACGTGAAGTACCCCCATGATGATCCTATTGTCATTATGCTCAAAGTCGAGCAGGACTACCTCCATACACTGCTTATCGATACAGGTAGCGCCACAGATGTACTGTTTTGCAGAGCAATCAAAGTCTTAGGACTCAGCGACTCTGTTATCGCTTCGACAATGACAATCACTGGATTCAACGGGTTGAAGAAATCAACCACAGGAAAAATCACTTTACCAATTCAAGCCAGATCTGAAACTACATTTGTCAAATTCCTCATCATTAATATAGAATCCAAATATCTTAGAATTCTGGGACGAAGTTGGTTACACTCCATTAAAGCTGTACCCTCCACGTACCATCTGACTTTGTATTTCCCAACAGACCACGGAGTCTATGAAATCAAAGATAGCCAAGCAGTCACACGTATGTACAAGAATACGACCACAAATCCTCACATAGTAAAACTTCTTAAAACATAGCAACTACAGAAGGAGACACCCCCTATGTTCGAGCAGCACGACACCGAAGCAGTCAATACCATAGACCTTGATGGTCCCGAATGCCACACCTTTGTCAGCTCCAAGCTATCAACTGATGAAAAAGAAGTCATGATCCAGCTCCTTTAAAAGAATATCGACATCTTCGCCTGGACTTTCCAAGAAATGCCAGGAATTGATCCCTCTATAGCATGTCATAACCTAAACCTCCTTCCAGACAGTAAAGCCGTCATTCAAAAATGATGAAACCTCGTTCCTGGCCTTTGTGAAACCGTAAATGAGGAAATTGATAAACTCATTCGTGTTGGATTCATTCGAGAAGCCAAATATCCCATATGGGTGTCCAACATTGTGGCAATCCCAAAGAAAAATGGAAAATCAGGGTCTGTGTTGACTTCACAGAACCAAACAAATTCACTCCAAAGGATAGTTTTCCACTACCAATTATTCTGCAACTGCTCGACTCACCGCTGGACATGAACCACTATCTATGACGGACGCAACTTCTGGCTACAATCAAGTACCACTTGCCGAAAATGATCAGGAAAAAACAACCTTTGTTATTGATCGAGGTCTCTACTGCTACACAGTGATGCCTTTTGGGTTTAAAAATACTGGTGCCACTTACCAGCGGCTCATGACCCAAATGTTAAAGAACACCTTGGCAAAATCATTAAAGTCTATATCGATGATATGATCTGCAAAAGCCTAAAGCGCGAGGATCACACCGCACACCTTCAAACCATCATCGATATCCTTCGCAAATACAAAATGAAGCTCAACCCAGAAAAATGCCAATTCGGTGTTGCGTCCGGTAAATTTATGGGACACCTAGTCAGCAAAAGAGGAATTGAAATCGATCTAGCAAAAATCAAAGCACTTACTACCATGCCATCTCCCAGAACAAAAAAAATGTCCTACAATTTGCAGGTAAAATCGCTGCTTTTTATCGCTTCATCTCCAAATCCTTTAATCGATGCAAACTTCTTTACCTCCTTCTTCGTAGTAATCCCACTACAGTTACAAAGATACAACACAAGGAGATCGTTTGGACTCCTGACTGTGAACTAGCTTTCCAAGATCTTAAACGATACTTGGGGCGTCTACCTATCATATGTACACCCGTTGATGGTGAAATACTCACAATGTATCTTTCCATAACAGAGGACTCCATCAGCTCTGTTATTATTTGAGAAGACGCAGGCATCGAGAAACCTATCTACTTTATCAGCAAAACTCTTATGCCTGCTAAAAAATGGTATACAACCACATAGAAGCAATTGCTCACCTTGGTCTGCAGTTCTCAAAAACTCTGTCCATACTTCCAAGTTCACCCCATCAAAGTCATTACAAAATACCCCCTCAAACTCGTACTCTCAAAAAAGGAAAAATCTTAACGAGTACAACAATGGTCTATTTTCCTTGGGGAATACGACATTTCCTTTGAAGCACAAATATCAATCAAAGGACAAGCAGTAGCTAATTTCTTAGCTGATTTCCCTGTCGAAGACCCTGACTGGGAAGAACTCAAAAAAATATTCATAGATAACTCCATCGTCCAGCCCGGCGCATGGTCGAAAAGTACTGGATGGCGATTCTTCACCGATGGTTTCGCAGGACTAAAAGGATTAGGAATCAGAATTGTACTTGTAACACCTTCAAACCATCGTAAAGAAAAAGCCATCAAGCTTAATTTCTATGTTTCCAACAACAAAGCATAATATGAAGCTATACTCCATGGGCTGGATCTCGCACTCACACTCGGAGCTGAAGAATTAGCAGTTTATGTCGACTCTTTACTCGTGGCTAACCACTATAACAAGACATTCCACACAAACGGAAAGATGGTCGAGTACGCAGCTTCAGTCGAAGCCAAGATGAGCAAGTTCAAACAAGCATCGATATCTTATCTACCGTGACAAGAAAATTGCCACGCTGATGCTTTAGCATACATCGTTGCTATGCTTGGGGACAGTGAAAGACGATCTTTGGATATAGAAATCATCAAACATTCTAGCCTCGACGTGCAATACACAATACAGATTACCAAGATCCTGACGACTGGAGGAAACCATTTTATTTATACCTCGACTCCAATATCCTGCCTAGTAACAAAGAAGAAGTCTGCTCACTATTAGCCAGATTCCCCCAATTTATAGTTCAAAATAAAATCTTATGTCGTATCACAGGGGGAGGACCCCTGATCGAATGCATTTCTCAAAAACAAGCTCATACAAAAATTCAGGAACTTCGCGAAGGTATTTGTGGCGCTCACATATCAGGATGATCTTTGGCACAAAGAACTTTCACCCAAGGTCTATACTGACCAAAAATGTGACAAGATTGCAAAACTTTCATATGGAAATGTTATAAGTGTCAGATTCATGCCCAAAACATCAAAAGCCCAGCACTCAACTTACACGTTAGTAATATCCTCTGGCCATTTAAACGATGGGGGATCGACATCATTGGACCTTTTCGCCCAGCATCAGGAAATCGTAGATTCATTCTCGTTGCCAAAGATTACTTCACAAAATGGGTTGAAGCAGTTCCCCTCTGTCATACAGACGGGAATAAAGTTATCAAATTCCTCTGGGGGCACATTATTACTAGGTTTGGCTGCCCACAGATGATATGATCTGACAACAAAAAACAATTCATCAGTAAAAAAAGTCATCGCATTCCTCTACAAATACAAAATCTAACTCTCCACATCCACACCCTACTACCCTCAAGGAAACGGACAAGCTGAAGCCATCAACAAAAGTATCAAATTAAGATTGCGTAAACGTCTCGATGGCAAAAAAGGAAGATTGGTCGATGAACTGCTTATTGTTCTCTAGGCTTACAGAACGACTCCTCGAACTTCAACAGGTTGTACACCGTTCATGATGTCCTTCAGTACCGAAGCAATCATCTCCTCAGACCTCGACCTCCCCAGTGTACGAAGAAATTTATCTAATGAAGACAACGAGCTCGGTCTTCTCTGTAACCTAAACTGGATCGAGGAAACCCGAGACCACGCTATTGCAAACTTGGAACGATATCATGACACCCTAAAAAAGGCCTATAACAAAAAAGTTCGGCCACGAACATTCGGCATCGGCGACTTGGTCCTTCGCAGAATTGTTAACAACATTTGACCTAAAAATTCCGACAAATTATCTGTGAATTTGGAAGGGCTCTACATCGTTAACGATAAAATAGACAGTGGTACATATTGGCTGATGACGGAAGATGAAGTCCAACTCGAATTCCCATGGAACACAGTCTGGCTAAATAAATTTTACAGATAGCTATTTTTAACAGCTTTTACTATTTCAAATAAAGACTATTTACAACTCATGAGTTGATCTCAATCCGACTTTAGAGTTACATCCAGACAAACATTAATCTTTCTAGTATCGACTTGATCTTGTTCCATACTTTATAAGTATGCCCCAAGACAAGCTACCATCTTTACAACTTATGACTTGATCTCGATTCAACTTTAGAGTTACATCTAGACAAACATTAATCTTTCTAGTATCGACTTGATCTTGTTCCATACTTTATAAGTATGCCCCAATACAAGCTACCATCTTTACAACTTATGACTTGATCTCGATCCAACTTTGCAGTTACATCTAGACAAACATTAACCTTTCTCATATTGACTTGATCTTGTTCCATACTTTATAAGTATTCCCCAAGACAAGCTACCATCTTTACAACTCATGACTTGATCTTGATCCAACTTTATAGTTACGTCTAGACAAGCATTAATCTTTCTCATATCGACTTGATTTTGTTCCATACTTTATAAGTATGCCCCAACACTTTTTACTACCATCTTTACAACTCATGCCTTGATCTCGATCCAACTTTACAGTTACATCCAGACAAGCATTAATCTTTCTCATATCGACTTGATCTTGTTCCATACTTTATAAGTATGCCCCAAGATAAGCTACCATCTTTCCAACTTATGACTTGATCTCGATCCAACTTTACAGTTACGTCCAGACAAGCATTAATCTTTCCCATATCAACTTTATTTTGTTCCATACTTTATAAGTATGCCCCAAGACTCTTTACTACCATCTTTACAACTCATGACTTGATCTCGATCCAACTTTACAGTTACATCCAGACAAACATAAATCTTTCTCATATCGACCTGATTTTGTTCCATACTTTATAAGTATGCCTCAAGACAAGCTCGGATCTTTACAATTTATAAATTAGTATTAATCCATACCTATTGAGTATGCACTCAGAATAAGCAATATTTTATACCTATCAGTTACTATTTATATTTTCCAATATACATACTTCACATCACCTCATTTTGTAACAACAATAAAATTCGATAAAGAGTACTGAATTTAAATCAACAAAATTTAATTTTTTAGGTCCCACTGACCATTTGTTACATACTTTTACTTAGCACAACCTACTTTAACCAAGATTTAACATCTCTGAGGGAGATTTTTCATCATTTACGGCACCTTCGAGCACCTGCACATCTAATACTTCACTAGGACGAGAACCTTCGACCTCCATCGTCACTTCATCTTCGACCACTTCAATTACTCTACGAACATCAGGGGTCTGGGGTATTTTATCATCTGAGCTATCATCGCACGGAAGACTGCCAACTTTTACGAGTCCCTTGTAGTATTTTTTTTCCTTTCTTCTGCCTCCTCGAACTGCTCTAAATAATGCACTCTCACTTCCTTGTACTTTTGCAACTTTTTTACGTTTATTCGAGCTTTCACCTCATCAAGAACTTTTCCCTGCTCCAGCTCCATTGCGTTGCGCGCATTAGCAACTTGATCTCTCACATCTTTCTCATACATGTCTTTCTGCAATGCCAAGGCTTCTTTCTTTTCTTTCTCTAGTACCTTCTTCATTTCAGCCAGCGCAGCCTCCTTCATCTTTTTCGTGTCAAATTTATATCGATTCAATATCGCATTCAGAGTAGCATTTTCTGCAATCAACTCCTTCTCTATATTTTATAGGCAACCAACTGGTTTGCCAACTCACCACTACCCTCAACACGACCTATTGCTTCACCCATCAACTTTTTAATCTACATGAAAGTCATATAATGAGTATTCGATTGACTTATCAAACTTTTCATTCGAACATAAGCATTAAAATATCTTACCTTCTCCAAATTCCTCTGCCCCTCGCTCAAAAAAGTATCCAAGCTATCAATTCCCACCATACAATCCGCCATATCTTTCTTCAACTTGCCCATCCTGGACGTATAAGACTCCATAGTCTTCTACACCTCCGTGTCAGACTCCTCCATAAATTTCTTCTTCGATGTCCCACCAGAAGTCTTCTTGGGAAGCATACTGCTCGAACCTTGTGGAGGTAACCCACTCTCCATGCCAGCTGGTTTGGCAGTCACTTTGACCCCTTCAGCTGCCAACTGGCGAGTAATCCTCTTCGGGTTAAGCAACGAAGGTACTTCAAAGTTTACCTTCCTTTTCTACTTATTTTTAACCAAAGACTCCCCCAACATAGCATCGATCTCTGTATCTATGTTGTACCCTGTCAATGAAGGATTGTTCAGTGGCAAACTCACATCTGCGGCTCTTTTATTCTTCGTCGACATTTTAGCCCCCAATAACAGGCACTTCTGAACCTTTCGTTCTCGACCTTTTAAGTCCTGCTTCTTAAAAAATTATACTTAAACGATCCTGATCAATCGCTAGCTTATCGATCCTGCCAAAAAATTATCTCCTTATCTTATATAATTCCTTCTCCACTTCCGGCTTCTTCCCGCTTTCCTTCAAAGATGCAAAACAGAGAACCAAACACAAATTTACAAACATAAATCTAGCCCAAAATTATATCAAACTTAATCATTTAAGTTACCTAACCACATACCTAGATGAAACGCTTTTCTTTTTAGTGGCTCCCCAGGATCTTTTTGATCAAACTCATAGTTTCTGAGCACTAGTAATTGTTCATCGGTATATCAACCTCCTGTTGATACCATATCATAAAACATCAGTCTCTTCAAAAACCTCGCCAAGTAACGATACCCTTTTAACTTCGGGTTTGGTTTCAATGAGTAGTACACACACAAATCATCTACAGTTATTAACTCCTCCTCTTTGTCCTTAAGTCTACGGTTTATTGCACCACATACCCTAAACAGGTCATATAAATTTGGATAAAATTGACCCGAGGCTGCATCGAAGAAATTTAATAATTTTTTTTGGTCTGCCCTAAGAAGCAGCTTCAACCCTTTCTTAATTTGTTCTTGATGTACCAGAATACCATATAAGGGTATTTCCTAGTAGATCATTTCATATTGATACTCTTCTAGCCTCATATCCCAGGAATACCGTATTTCTTCTTGAAACTTATAATTTCTTTGGTCTCTAGACCTTCCCCATAACATGCTTCTTGCTTCTTTACCCTCTCCTACATCTTCTTCCCCATTCCCACTTCCTTCTAGATCACTCGCCTGAGGCTCATGGTCCACCTCAGTCTTCATCGCTCCCTCCTCAGATACTTTGATAGCACTATGTACTACCCTAAATTGTTCCACACCCCCTGTATCTGTACTATTCGAACCTACTCTATATCTCCCCCCCTAATTGTTGCACACAAGTTCTCACATCAATCATCAAGGGCTCTACATCTTTGAGATTCGCAAATATGTATTTATCATCATTTACAGTTGGTTCAACTATTTTAACGAACCTGTCAATCAGATTCCATTTTTTACCACTGTTAGTATCTATCATATGTGTTACACATATATATATATATATTCAGAAGTTCATATATTCATAATCATATCATTTTCGAGATTCTTCTCCAATCACATATTCATTTTATTATCTTTTAATATCATTTTATATTATTAAGTTCTCGATGCAATATATTCCTTCATATTATACCATCGATTCAACACATTACTCATTACTCGATGATTTATATTTTATCACATATATCTTCGCTAACATATTTTGATCTATTTACCATTTTTAGTCGAATTTTACATATTCCAATAGCTTCTCGAAGACGTTTCAACTTTTCCTGCCAAAACACAATCTTTGAAAAATTACAAACTCCCTTTCCCCGGTACACGAACCGGCAAAATCCTAACTGTAGTGTCCAGGATTATTTATTTATTTTTTATTATTATTTATCATTTTATTTATTCATTATACATCATGCATCCACATACATCACCATTCATCATGCATCTACATCTTATTGCATTTATCAGTGTTTTGAGTTCTTCTTTATTCATTTTCTATGTTTCGGTTGCTATTGGGTGGAAGAGGTTGTGCAGAGGTTTTGAGAGCCTGTGGTTAGCTTGGTGTTGTTGTTGATGTTGTTTTAGGTGGTTGCGTGGTGTGGTGCGTGACCCGAGAGGGATCTGAGGATTTTCCTTTGGGTTTTACCCAGTTTTAGCTCGAGGGAATCTTTTTGGTTTTTCTGAGTTCTTACCTATTTTTACCTGTTGTATTCAAACATACTTGCTTATGTTCAAATAAGCTTCTATCTGATTCATTCTATTCGAACAAATTTGTTTTTGTTCGAATAGATTCCCATCTGTTCCATTTTATTCAAGCTACATCTTTTATGTTCGAATAGACTTCTACCAGTTTCATTTTATTCGAACAACATCTTCTCTGTTCGAACATGCTTCTACCTACTTTTTTTTATTCAAACAAGAATATATCCTATTCGAACAGAGGCGTGTTATGACGACCTGTGTTGGGTTTTTCTTGTGATTCTTGGTTACTGATCATCTTCGAGATGAGTGTTGGTCATTTTAGGGTTTTTATTACCCATTTCATTTCATTCCTCTAACACTTATTCTCTCTCCCACTCACTCTCCAAATTAGAATCTTCTCTTCCATTGCTTGCCGATTCGTCGCATTTCCTTATCGATCACAGTCGCGCTTCCTTCGGTGAGTATTTCCATATTCCTCTTCCTTGTGATTGTTGTTTTGATTGGTTTGGTTATTTTAGGGTTTGGTGATTTGGGGTTATTGTTGAGATTGTGGAGTTGTGGTGGTGTAGGTGTTTAATTGTGTTGGTTTGGTTTTTGTACCTGTGGTGTTGAGGTTGATTGTCCGGTTAATTGTTGGGCTGCGGTTTGTTCTTTATCAGGCGAGTTTCCCTTCCTTGCTAAATTCCTTTACTAATTTAATTAATGTTGATTTAGAGTGTTACTCTAGACAGAGAGGTGTTTGTGATATAGTTATAGTCTATATTGTATTCTTCAGTAGTTATTATTTTTGGGTATCTTTTCCTATTCGCTATGCATTCGTGTGGTTCTCGTGGCCTTGTCCTTGATTACTATTTCAGGCTTTAAGAGACAGATGTGTTTGACGTGTGACAAGTTAATTAGTCACTGTTCATCTGTGGCTTGATGTTGTGACGGTTAAGTTACTATTTCATCTATTTTTAAATGGTATGACTGAGTCGCTATTCATCTGGGTTAGGATTGTTTGCCACACTCTTATACAGGTGTATCCTATGTGTGTTTGTCGTGTGATCGACTGTTGTGTTTTGATCTCTTATGGATCTGTTAAATCTATAGATCTTATAAACTCTTTTAAAACTTATTCGGATGAGATACATAAACCAACTCTATATCGGATGACCTTCGTGAAGTTACTCGGATTCCTATATCGGGTTTAAAATAGTAGGTGTGTTGTTAGAGACAGGTACTATCATACCTTTCACCCATTCGTGAGTATGGGATGGTATGAGACAGTTCCTCAGGTACCGGTATTATCCTCCATGAGGTTGAAATTCCTTCGAATGTAAATAAAGTTTAGACGTTGGCTCCGTGGGTTGAGAAGCCCAAAATACTCTGATCAAGTGGTAATATCCATTAGAATGGTCGAGATTGAACAGAAAATCGTACCCCTTGTATCCACTAAAGATCTCTTTAAGGTAATCATGCATAGCGGTTGATCAACCAATTTATAATAGGATTGTGTACACGTTTTAAAACATCAAATCATTCAACATTTGGACTATAGTTCATCATATCATATCACATCATTAACATATCATCATATCATCTCATCTATATCATAATCCCCTCCTCAAATCATAATTCCTCTTCTCTATTCTTCTCTTATATATATTACTGTACCTTTAATATTTCTTATCTCATTCACCTTTCCCTCTTATCTCTGCACTAGTTTTATTTGTAGGTTATTTTTGCTTGTTGGGTTATTAGTAAGCCGTGGTTTGCTCACTCTCATATTTCCCCCCTTTTAAAGGCAGAGTAGCTTGTGTTGCTGAGGGCTTCAGCTGTTTGGAGCTAGCTTTGCCACTACAGATCTTCCCTATATAGTTACTCTTGTATGAGATTTCAGTTTTTGTCGCTGTATATTTTGAGATATTGTATTGATATTTCAGTTTGATATATATATCTATCGCTTCCGCTTTAGTCTTTTACTCTGATGATATTGCTATAGTGGATAACTAAGCTATTTTCTATTATCAAGGTTATTTGTGGGGGCGAATCTCTAGATTCTTCGACTTGTACGCTCTGGATGACATTGTTTTACATATGCTCTAATATTTGGATTTGGGGCGTGACACTAACAACAGCCACTATCTCTGCATATCTCACTACTTCACCACCATTTCCTCCTACTGCGCCGTAATCACAACGCCCTTCACCAATCCCTTTTTCTTATCCTCTTATCCACCATTTATCTCCTTTTTACCACAAATATTTCAAAACCAGAAACTCAGAGTCACCGAAAACTTAGAATTTTACAAACTCAGAATTTAACAGACCCATATTTTATTTTCTTATCTAATCCATGGTCATAACTTATTCATTTCGAATTCACTTACATATTATTCAACTCACTTATATCTTTCATCTATAACCAATCCATCAAACTACAAAACAATTTCAAGTGAGTCACTAACCTTGTTTACGTGCCGCTTCTGAATCCCTCTCCTTTGCTCGCTTGGCCCTTTCGATCAACATACTAATATCCTCCTTTGCAATCGTATCTAGCCACTTCAGCGATGAGTAACAACACTCCACTCCCCTAATTTTTTTTCTATTTTCAAAGACTACGAATAGTCACCCACCTCTGACATATTTATAGACCCCACGTGACTGTTCGTAGCACCACTTCGCGACCGTTCAATTCCTCGAATGTAACGCCTTATGCATTTTTTCTCAACTTCTTTGACTCTTAACCTTCTCACTATTAATAAACTTCTACATTTGTACTTCAATCCTTCCAATTCTCAAAGGATATCTGTGGATACATTCATATCCATCAGTACATGATCTATCTTCTCCAACAGCTGATTTAGATCGTTTTCCTTATATTTCATACCATCACCTAGTGGAACACATCTTTCCATATTCATTTTGCATGTACGTTCTTCTATTCATACTATCCTACAAATTCCTATACTTATGGGATTATATTCGACATAAGTTAACTTTCATTTTATTTGACAAGCACTTCGTTTAACTATAATTTTTATTTCCTGACAGATGACAGGTACATATTATATTCGACAACACTGTAAACATTCCTTCAACCAACAAAACATACTGCACAATTTCTGTACACATCTTGCCAAAACATTTAACCAGTACATACAACCTACATCTCAAACATTTACTCTTCATAAATCCCTCGTTGCCGCTTCATCTTCCCTCTTCACCAATAACTTTGCTCGAGTCCACATGCCACCACAACATTCAGGAGGACGCCAAAATTGAAGTTTCACATAAAACTTAAACTCCTCCTTAGCCTCCTTCGCCTTTACCTCGCTCATCCCTTCATAATCTGGTTCCTCATGATCATCAAAATGCCATTCCATGCTCCGCGAACCAAAGTATCAGTTGAACAACACCCAATACATCGCTTACACCCGTCTGTACACCCCATCCCTACCTTAAGATCTCGTCTTTACCATCTTGCGTGAATGCACCACCTCTACAACAACAAATCTCTATTTATAATCCTTACAGTCGAAACACAACTCACCTATATTTATTATGCTTTGGAACTCTATACAGTCAAAGTCAAATCAATCATCCTCAAAATCAGTCATTGGCCCCACATAGTAACTACCTTTGACATTATACACATGGGACATATCTGACAAAATTATATCCCAAATGTTCTCATAATATACAGTCCTCGATGTAATACACAGATACAAATAAATTAAATAACACGTATTTATTTATTTCATAACTTGTTTCTTACATTCGACATCTCTCACATTTGATTACTATCTCATTTCTTACATTCGACATCTATCTCTTTCGAGTACATTCATTTATAATACTTGGTATTTCTTAAATTACAATTTACCTGATATTTCATAACTTGCTTTGACATATCACTAATTTTGATGTTTGCTTATTGCCAGAATCTGACATTAAAGCCTCTTTCTAGTCCTCGAAGCTCAATGACTCTTAAGTCACTGAACTTCTAAAAGTTGCTTCAGCAGGAAAAAAGCAGCAAAAAATTGTAAGAACACTCACGCGTTCGGCAAGAGCTTTGGACACCCATTTAAGCTTCAAATCTTCATCACCAAAACCAACACCAACAGTTACCCCTTCACCCCCAAACTGATACAATCCATTACTTTCACAACCGCATGCTGATACCACTATTTCCAACAGATACACATTGTCTCTATTTGATCTTTGTTCCCGCCCTAATGCTCTGATCCAAACACATGACAATTTCTCATCTATTGGTTTGCGCCAGATGTTTTTGTCAGAACGCTCACCGTATTCATCCCCAGACCACATCATACACCTTACTTGGGGCGGCATCATTCCACAAAACACCACCATCCCCACCTTCCATAACCTCCAATTTATACCCAACTTCCTCCCTCTATATTCAATGAACCACATTAATTGCGCCTCAAAACCAACCTAACCAGATACAGTTCACCTTGACCTCGGTAATGACATATGCTGACTTCTAAAATTATTCGGTAACCTTTTCCATTTCCAGATTTCTTCTCGACACAACTATAAGTACTTCTGTTAAAAATGGGACGATTGTAGTATTATATTCACCAGATTCAACAAGAATAAGCCATCATGATATAAGTTGAAGACAGCTCAACATTCTAGAAGATTTCATGATTCCTCGACCTAACAAAAGTAGCCGTTGAAGCCCGGTCAAGAAGGAACTGCTAGAGATCCGCGAAGTTTGCCCACTATCCCAAGAATAAGAAACTATTTCTATCTTTTGTAAAACTGACTGTATCTACTATAAATACAGGCAGATAGTAGATTCTAAAGGACCGCAATTCTCATAATCTTCACTTCTAAGCATTAGCAACCCTCCGAAAACTTGTAATAACTAGCATCTACTAGATTTTACATCAAACCCTCCCCGAGGTCGTAGTTTTTCTCAACTTCTACTGAGTTTTACACGTAAAATCCTGGTTGCTTAGCTCTTTATTATATAATCCTTACGAACAGTATTGGCGAAGGTTTTCCTCCCAGAAAATACTCCATTACAGTAATATTCCTTATCTTTAAGGATGTTAATTTCTGGCATTAGAATGTTAACTCTTAAGAATCAAATGCAAAATCATTTATAGCAAATGACAACATTTAAATAATAGCATACAATTTATGGATTGTAAATGACAAACACCTCAAAACAAATGACAGATCACTTATTGTTGGATGACATATATTTTATTAAATATCAAATATATTTTTAATGTTCCTTCATTTCCAATGGGTTTGGTCAGCATTAAATACTATTGTGTTTGAATTCATTCTGACATTGAGATTTGGAACTCAGCATTAAATACTACTGTGGTTTGCAGTGCTATGGTATAAATACTGATGTGGTTTATTCGGCAAGTAATTCTTTATTCCTTATTTAATCATGTACAATTATTGCATATCTGCTTTGTGAAGAAGATAGTGTCCACCAGATGCCAAGCGTACGAGGCTAAGGTTCTTGCCATGATGCAAGAGCTGCGGCTTCGATACTTTAGGACCCAGTCCCTTAAACTTCCTACTCCCATTCCAGTACGTCCTACCTTCCATGGGATGACGTATGAATAGGTGGAAGAGGCAGATGGCGATTATTATCAAATGCTCTGCTTTCACTATATAGTGACGTCGTAGCAGGGGAAGAAAATTGGTCTGCGCCTTTTGGTAATGGATGCTATTATATCGGTGAATAAAGCGGCTGGTATGCATCCAATAATGTCTGCTCATTACCCTGAGTAAGATCAGAGGAAGAGATGGTGGTGGTGGTGGGGGTTACGGAGAAGGAGACGGTGGTGGTGGCAGGGGAGACCGACCACCACCACCACCACCACCTCCGAGTGCATAAACTGATGTAAATTGATATAATATAAATTGAGATCTATAACAATATTCGAACTTATAAAAGTTTTATTTTTTTGCCTAATGAATATTGTAATTTTAAAGTAAAAAAATCTATTTTTAACATACTGAAGATGAAGATGATGACAAATCAATGATTACAAATGACAAATAACAAATCATAGTTGGCAAATAGCAAATCTGAAATAAGAAATGTGAAGTAATATATATAACAGATGACAAATCATCGATAACAAATGCCAAATGCCAAATCACTGATAACAAATAACAAATCATAAATAACAAATGACATACTTGTCATTCGTTATATATGATTTATTATTTGTTATCTATGAAAAATTGACATACTTGTTTTGTAGATAGACAACATTTTATGTAAGTCAATGATCTATTTGGTTATTTGATATAATGAATTGTGTTGTTTATAAGTTGACAACATTTGCACTTAAAAAAATGATTTATCATTTGTTGACTATGATTTGCCATTTGTTATCAGTAATTTGTCATTTGTTAACTAACAATAGTCTATTTGGTTCTTTGAACATTTGTATTGTATTTGTATGATAGTAGACAACATTTGTACTTAAAAAAATAATTTGTCATTTGTTAATTATGATTTGTCATTTGTTAACTATCAATGGTCTATTTGGTTTTTTGAACATTTGTATTGTATTTGTATGATAGTAGACAATATTTGTACTTAAAAAAATGATTTGTCATTTGTTAACTATCAATGGTCCATTTGGTTCTTTGGACATTTGTATTGTGTTTGTATGATAGTAAACACCATTTGTACTTAAAAAATGATTTATCATTTGCTGACTATGATTTATCATTTGTTAACTATCTATGGTCTATTTGGTTCTTTGAACATTTGTATTGTGCTTGTATGATAGCAGACAACATTTGTACTTAAAAAAATAATTTATCATTTGTTGACTATGATTTGTCATTTGTTACCAATGATTTATCATTTGTTGACTATGATTTGCCATTTGTTAACTATCAATGGTCTATTTGGTTATTTAAACATTTTTATTGTGTTTGTTTGTTAGTAGATTTCATTTGAACTTAAAAAATTAGTTATCAAATAGACCCTTGATAGTTAACAAATGATAAATAATAGTCAACAAATGAAAAATCATAGTCAACAAATGACAAATCGTTTTTTTAAGTACAAATATTGTCTATTTTCATACAAACACAATACAAATATTTAAAGAACCAAATAGACCATTGTTAGTTAACAAATGACAAATCATTGTTAACAAATGCCAAGTTATATATAACAAATGACAAATTATTGATAACTTATTTTTTAAGTTCAAATGAAGTCTACTAACAAACAAACACAATACAAATGTTCAAAGAACCAAATGGACCATTGATAGTTAACTAATGACAAATCATAGTCAACAAATGACAAATCATAGTCAGCAAATGGCAAATTATTGGTAACAAATGACAAATCATTGTCAACAAATGATAAATCATTTTTTTAAGTACAAATGTTGTCTACTATCATACAAGCACAATACAAATATTTTAAGAACCAAATAGACTATTGATAACAAATGACAAATCATAGCCAACAAATGACAAATCATTTTTTTAAATACAAATGGTGTCTACTATTATATAAATACAATACAAATGTTCAAAGAACCAAATAGACCATTGATAGTTAACAAATGACAAATCATTTTTTTAAGTACAAATGTTGTCTACTATCATACAAACACAATATAAATGTTCAAAGAACCAAATAGATCATTGATAGTTAACAAATGACAAATCATTGGTAACAAATGACAAATCATAGTCAACAAATGACAAATTATTTTTTTAAGTACAAATGTTGTCTACTTTCATACAAACACAATGCAAATGTTCAAAGAACCAAATAGACCATAGATAGTTAACAAATGAAAAATCATAGTCAACAAATGACAAATTATTTTTTTAAGTACAAATGTTGTCTACTATCATACAAACACAATACAAATGTCCAAAGAACCAAATAGGCCATTGATAGTTAACAAATGACAAATTATTGGTAATAAATGACAAATCATAGTCTACAAATGAAAAATCATTTTTTTAAGTACAAATATTGTCTACTATCATACAAACACAATACAAATGTTCAAAGAAGCAAATAGGCTATTGATCAATACCAAATGATAAATTATTGGTAACAAATGACAAATCATAGTCAGCAAATGATAAATCATTTTTTTAAGTACAAATATTATTTACTATCATACAAACACAATACAAAGGCTCAAAGAACAAAATAGACCATTAATAGTTAACAAATAACAAATTATTGGTAATAAATGACAAATAATAGTCAACAAATGATAAATTATTTTTTTAAGCACAAATGTTGTCTACTTTCATACAAACACAATACAAATGTTCAAAGAACCAAATAGACCATTGATAGTTAACAGATGACAAATCATTGGTAACAAATGACAAATTATATATAACAAATGACAAATCATATATAACAAATGACAAATCATAGTTAATAAATGTCAAATCATATATAACAAATGAAAAATCTAGTATAAAAAATGAATAATCGTATTTTTAAGAACACATGTTGTCTACTTACAGATAATCACAATTCATTAGAACTAAATCGACCATTCACTTACATCAAATCCTGTATATCTACAAAACAAATAATATACAACGAATGATATATCATAGATAACAAATGACAAATCCCTGATAATAAATGTCAAACAATATATAACGAATGCTATATCATAAATAATAAATAATAAATCTCTGATATCAAATGCCCAATAATATATAACGAATGATATATCATAGATAACAAATAACAAATCACTGATAACAAATGACAAATCTCCGATAATAAATGCCAAATCTATGATAACAAATGACAAATCTATGATAACAAATGCCAAATCACACATAAGAAATGAAAATTTAATAATAATTCAACTATATAGACTAACATTTCTAACAAATATGTAGCATACGCATGATAAAAAAGATTATATAAATAAATGATATTACTTGTTTATAACTTTACAAAATTACAGAAATTATACATTACAACAAAATGGTTGTCAAAGTTTTGAAATCTCCTTCGGCTCAACTCCGAACCTCAATATGTCATAAGCAATTGTGTAACGGCATTCTTTATCGTCTATCAGATTTGGAAATTTAATTTCCCTTAGGATATTATTTATAATGACAAGCATATAGACCCCGCAGTCATAACCATTTGGCTGTATTGGACATTTCCCAAAACGAGTTGTCAATTTAGAGTTTAGACTATAATCTTTTACCTTTGAACCAGTAGGTGGACTACTACGATAGGCAAAATCTCTCCATATCAACATTTTTAGGAGGATCGTTGATATCTGATCTTCAATAAGCTGGTGTCCAGGAGATAACTTCTTCTTCCGTGCATTTGCAATTTTCGCATCCACCATTGAATCGTAGATGCATATTTTTCTTGCCTTAAATGATACAACACAAAAGACCCAGTAGTTGTCATTGATATTCCAGGGAATGAGTATTAATATCGAATTGACCACTTTCAAATCTCCTCGATGGATGCAATTAGAAACTGTATGATCCCATTACATTGATGTAATTTATTCCCAAATTGATTTCTTCTTCAATTCCACACCTTCTGGAGAGGACTTGAAGGCCCTGCCAATATATTGATAGGCAAAAATATTTGCCAGCACAATCCTTTTTTTATCTGGGCGGGTACGATGTTGTATTTCTAAATATTGAATCTGGGCTTTAATGTACACATCAATGACCTGAACAGGAAAATAAAATGACAAATTAGATAACAAAAATGATAAAGTTTAATATTACAAATGACAACAAAGGCTAAGCTAATGATAAATTGCAAACGAATAAAGGACAAACAATTTTAAAACAAATAGTAGAGACTCCTGTACAAATGGCAGAGGAAAATAAATAAATGATATAAATACCTCATTGTCCAACCATTGCTTTGGATATAAGGTGTAGAGAGCGTTAAGGCAAATAATTTCTTCATTTATCCTCATATAGGTACTCTTGTTGTCCTTCTTAGCTTTAGGAGATAATTCATCTTTCCTCAGTGACTAGACTTGGTCCACCTAGTTTTTCTCATCCTAGAGATGGGTCTTTGAATAAAAGATTCCAATAACACTCCCGGAAGAAGCTTGTCAAGGTGAGTATACAATTGGATCATTCGAAAAACTATTTTGAAGGCTCATTCATTAATTTTATTCTCAGTTAGTGCATGCCTCTTCTTTAAGGTGACATCCACTTCTAACTCTATTAAAACAAGCTAGAACAGATATGTCGAAATAAGAAAATGAAATATAAATGTGCTTATTACATGAGATTGACTAATAAACTAGTTGTTTGGTTTAAATTTACTTCATATATTGGTCTGGTCAATAACCATTTCTTTTATTACTTGCTCAGGGTCTGGATTATTCTATAAATTTCCATCATCATTATCCTTGCCTTCAGCCACCTCCTCTTTATTTTGTTTCACCTCCTCTTTACTCTCTTTACTCTTTAAATAAATAGACTACAAATGATAAGAGTGATACAAGATATGGGAAAATAAAAGAAGAAAATGAGAAGTTGTCAGCAAAGAATAAATAAGTTACCTGACTAGCTTCATCTTCAATTCTTTCAACCTCCAGAGTTTATTCCTCGACAGATACAACAGTTATTTGGTCAGCACTAGCCTGTAAATAAACAAACTACAAATAATAAGAGTGATACAAGATATGGTAAACAAAAGAAGAAAATGGGAAGTCAACAACAAATAAATTATAAGTTACTTGATAAGCTTCAACAACAACTTCCTCCTGGTTGAAGAATACTATATCCGTTTTTGCTACCTCTGCAACAACCATAGTCTATACAATAATGGTTAAAGAAGAAACAAATTAAAAAAAATGGTATGGATAGCTCAATACAAACAAATATTACTTGAGGTTATGAATCCTCTTCTTCAGTAAATACCTCATTTGCATGTTGTACATCTTTTTTTCCATTATAATACACCACTACAGTTGGTGGTTCCGAATCCTCTTCTTCAGCAACTTGAGGTTGTTCTTCTTCAGATTTAACTTTCTCCTCGATATCTTTCTTATCATCATCTTTTTTGTCATCCTTCTTCCACTTCACATACAACAAATAAAATGAAAAAGACATCAGAAGAAATGAAAGTTTTGGAAAAAAGAATGACAAAGACATCCTAACAAATGATAAAATATACTAAACAAATGACAAACTTCTAAAGAAATGGTAAAATGCATAAAGTAAATACCAATATTTTAAAAACAAATGTCAAATAATATTATATAAATGATGAGAAGTTGTAAATGAATGATACCTTTAGAAGACCACCACTATATTCAGACGATATCACTTCCAAATTTACTTCAACATCATCATCTACCATTAAATCTTTTACTACCTCCAATCCTTCTCCAGGCGCAACTTTTTGAAGTAAATTTTTTGTAGTTAATTGAATATTCTTAAGTTTTGGGAATTCTGCCCGTCTCTTCCTTGACACTCTATTAACCAAGCCCTTCTTGGAGATCTTGGGTATAAAGGTTTTCAATTGGATCAGTGGGACATGATCAAATTGTTCATCAGTGAAAGCTTCTTTCTTCGTGCCTTCAACCTTTTTCAACAGGGGCACATCAGATTCTTCTTGATGGCATTCGTCTTCTTCTGCCATTCTCCCTTACCTTTTTTCTTCTCTTCAATCTTTTGATTTTTTTGTTGAGGTCTCTTTGCCAGGTTCTCGGCTCAGCCTTCTTCCTTTTCCTATCTTCTTTCTTATTCCCTCCTTCTCGCTTGTGTTTTACGGTTTTCTCAGGAGTAGAGAACTGGTACTACCCAAGGAGTAGAGTATCTCAAAGTGGTAGAGTATTGTCTCCCACTGTAGACATCAAAATTTATTCTAACATTTTACCATGGTTATGCAACATTTTTCCATGCTCCTCCAACTGGGAGCATACCCTAACCACTACAGCTCCTATCCCAGTGGCAGAAGAACTGTTACCTATTGCAGGTACACCGACTGCAGATGTAATGCCGATTGCAGGTATTTTGATTTGATTTCTTTGAAATATTCAAACAGGTGACAATGTGTCACGCCCCAAAATCCGTTTTCTGATAATAAATCATAAAACACATTCTAAGGCTTGACAAGTCGGGCATCCCACGGATGAAACCCCACAGATGTATTATATTTCAACATAAATTACATCTACTTAACAAAGAAACCCAGCAGAAAATAACTCAATATAAATTAAATGAATAAATAGATTAAAATGAATAAAATCTCTTCTAACTCTAAAAACGAGAATAAAACTACGACAATGAAATATGAAATAAATAGATCACAGATACCCTGCGGCAGCTCAGCGATCCAAAGAACTCCAAAGAATCCCAAAAATGATCAACCAAGCCTTACTAAGCAAAAACCTACTGTGCTCGACCTCCTGAAAAATATAGCGCACAGGGCGTCACGCAAGCACAATTATTATCGGTTACTGAACATGACAAACCGAGATAATACAAAAGTACTAGTGTGATATAATATCTTATAAATATATATAAATGATGCAATGCATTGAGGAAATGAGGTTCAATTATTAATATCATTTTTAAGCGTCGGCGCCAACTGGTATTATAAATAATTATAGAGTATTATTAGGTGTGGGGGATAACTAACAGACGATCTACACATGGTCACTTTTAATTCAGTGGGACCACACTCTCGCACCCTTCTGTCCTCAACAGAAGAGTATCCCTTATTGTCGAGCCAGGGATTGGCGGATTCCTTTTTAGTGAGCCTGGAATTAGCGGGGAAATCACCGGATCAAGGTGCTCAAGGAGTTTCAACCTACAGGTTTAAAGCCTGATTCATTTTCACTTTCAGGGATCTATGCCCACGGGGAGTATTCACAAAGAATAACAAAGCCGATATGTAATTGGGGAAGAGTTTTAGGGGCTTGGAACCCTGGAACACTGATAAACAGTCACCTAATCTTTTATTTAGAACCCAAGGACCCTGATAACATAGCCCTACTGTGTACATGACTCTAAGTTATCCTATGCATGAATGATTTAAGAGACTGACACTCAATCAAAATGACCTATCTGTCCTTGCTCTATAGGCAATGAGACTATATCATATGATTGGCGATCTTAAGCTCAATGACCTTTATACCCTCACATATATAGGAGTGGGTCTCAGTCGCTGATATTATACATTAACTATCAATGATCTGTCTACCACAAGTTATCAAAGGTTATATTAGTAAAGTCCTATAATCGTGGCTAAGTTAAGCTGTATACCAAATATCTTTACTTGCTAGGTTCTAGTCATTAATAATTACTAGACAAGTTATATTATTTTTTGATTGTCAACGAGGGATATCCTCTTAAGAAACACTAACACATTGTGATTCTAGTATACTATTTAACTATATTACGTCACCATTATATGTCAAGGAACATATCTTAATAGATGCTTAAGCCAAACTATGATACAACCTATAACAAGTCTTAAAATTAAACTAGGAAGTCTAGGTTAAGATGCTAAATGATAATCAAAGTTAGGAGTTCCAAATTATATTAATGTACGGACCCAACTACTCATACTAGTGTTCTACAGTCCTTACAGGAACTGATGTGCATCAACTCATGCACTAAAAGCTATGGCAACCATTTATTAATTTACCTATAATAGAGGTTGTAATGAAAAAGGAGGGCTGTAATGTATAACCCCAATATATAACTAAGTTATGCTATTGATGCCAGGAGAGATTCAAACTTAAATTAAAAGGAAGTTTCCCTTAATATAGTATACTAATGTAATTACATTTTGAACCCATATCACCTAGGGTTCATAACAAAAAACATCATTTTGATATACCTTTAAAACAGATTATCATACAGGGGCAGAATTGGATCAACACTGACAACCTAAATCTCTGCAGAGTATTCAAAAATTAGCAAGTAAAACTAATATGACATAATCATATGATTATACTGACTTCAAATCCCAAATTATACCAATCAATAATGATCAATGCTTAGTGATAATGGTACTTGCTTGATTAGGGATTTTGCTACCAATCGAGGAGCGAAGAACGCCTTGCAATGCTCGACAAAAACTAAATCCAACCCACTCCAAAACAGGTACAAAAGAGAGCTAGAAGGTAAACGAGTTTAGAGTAATAAATGCTTACTCTAAGAGTCTCTAATGGCTAAAGATTTAAAGAGGAGATAGAGGGAGGGATGGAGATGAATTAGGGAGAAATCGGTGCTGAGTTTGAATGGGTATTCTCTAAACAAAACCAAGAACCTACTACTGCAATACAGGTGCAAGCTAAGTAAATAGCCTTTGGCACAAACAGGTAAAGAAAAATATAACGGGGCACTACACGATGACAAAAGGCAACTTAGAAATGACATAAAATACTCTAACAATGATAATAGGCATACAACAAATGACAAAAAGGACTTCGTAATGATAGAAAAATCAAATAAATGACAAGAAAAGAATAAAATATGCCAAATCTAAACAAAGAAAATGATACAAAACATAAATTAAATGACAAGGAAGCAATAAAATGAATCAAGCATACAAAGAATGAAAGATTGCCATGGCCTATTACAGAAGACCTTACTTCATGTCAGTCTCAGACGGCTTCATAGCTATTACCAGCAATTTGGGGTTAACAAAAAACTTTTTAAACGTCACAATTTGGCGGCGCTTAAAAGATGTTAACCTCCATCCCTGTATCTTAGGGAACAAATATATGGATTCCTCAATTCTTGGAAACTTTAGGCTAGGAATAGAAAGGAAAGTCTATATCATCAACACCCAGGTACATCCGTGCAGTGATAAAGTTTTATCGGATTTTTTACCAGCGGTCGATCGATAATGGGCAAACTCTACTATTTAACTCCACAAGATATTATAGACTTGCTCACCCCAGGGGAATCTGTTAAACTAATCTAGATCATCTACCAGATCAACATACTTCACCCAAACATTTCTCCCCTTGTTCGGGAGGAGAAATGATAGTATTATTTTTTAAAAATTTAATCGAAGAACATCTTCTACAAAATGAAATAACACAATGTAATGATAAGAATCTTAGAATATAATGAGTTAAAAATGGCAAATACAATACAAATATTGGAGGGGTGAGAAATACAATGAAGAACAACGATAAAGAAGATAAAACAAATAACAAATTAGAGCCTTACCCTGATGTATTTCCAATTTTACCTACTTTAAAGCATCATCAATTTTCTTCAACCCATATGTATTTTTCTTCTTGGGGAATTGCTTCATTCTAAAATTCGTCATATGCTCAGGATCAACAAATAAGAATTCATTTGCAATAGAAGAGACACGTAGCCATAAAATCAGGCAAGCATGAACGGGTTTCATCTGATTATCGTCTCCCCAAATTGGAACTTCATATCACCGATATGACGATCGAATATTTCCACAACCAACATCGACATCGTCGTTATTAGATCAATTAGCAGTATGGGAGCAAAGCAGGTGGCACGAAGAACACCCTTCTCCTCTACAGACAGAGCGGCAAACATTTTGTGAAGTCCCAAACCTGTACACCGAGAGGTATAATTTTTAGCATTCGAGATACCCTTCTTGGCTCCACCCTCCTATTTTTGGTTCTCCTTGTTAACTTGTTCATTCACTTCTTTATCAGACTTCATTGTGGAAGAAGAAGAAAAAATAGACTTTGATCAAATACCTGGTAGGCAGTAGTTATACAGATGATTTACCACTGATATAACACTGAAATCACATACACACACGATGGGTAGAATCACGCTGATTATTGAGAAAACGGTTTGTACGACCGAGACGGTTTTTAAGGTTGTCAATCACAAAAATAATTTGCAGAAACAGGACAGTTTTTACAGTCTTTGCAGTGGTTGTGTAAGATAAAAGTGTTTAAGGAATGGGAATGGTTTTTGGCTCCAAAAGGCAGATGACCTTGTGTGAATTACACGTATTACCTAAGCTTAAAGATTAGTAAACAATTGCCAAATAATAGAACTGATAGTGACAGAGTCTGCATGAGCCAATATAACTGATGTTTAAACGCATAACAAATTGGATTCAACAAATGACAACAAATGCATGTAATGGTTACAGGGTCTGCCTTAGACGTCTCAAAATGGTAATGACTCGTATAGATCGAGGAACGATTAAAATTGGATACGTAGCGTGATAATGATATTTTTAAATGATTTGAACTTTTTTTATTTTTATTTAGGAAGTGACATTCAAACTAGTGGAGCCCACGGCCTAGAAACTTACTTTAATATTCAAGCAGTTAATATTTTCAGAACAAATAGAAAAGTTGCATAAAACAAATGATAAAGAAGACTGAACAAATGGGAAAGTTATATAAAACAAATGACAACAAGATGTTACCAAATGACATAGATGTCTGAAAGAATGCCAGAGTTAAACTAAATAAATAACATATTTTGGTCTGCAGCAGCCGCGTAGACGATTTGCCATCGTTTGTTCCACGAGTTGAGTAGAGTAGAGTACTATCTACAGGAGTTATGAGCACCATCATTTCCTCCATGACCAAGGAGTAGAGTACCAGTCTTTAATCAAACACTTAGTAGGCAGCAGTCACACAGACGGCTTGTGACAAATAATCGGGATGGTTTTTGCGGTTGAGTAAGAAGAAGAAACTGTTCGATGAATTGGGATCGCTTTTGGCTCCAAAAACCAGACAAACTCCTGTAAACCGTAGGTGATACCTAACCATAAACGATGAGAAATAGTAATAGAATGACAGAAAGAGTCTGCCTTCTTATAAATAGTAAATTTGTTCAAAGGTTGGACAAAATGTACTAAAACAAATGACAAGTAGTTCATGAGATGGTGACAATGTCAGCCTTCCTCGTATACGTGGCTTGATATAATAGTTTTAAATGAGCTAAATAATTTTTTACAATTTTTTATTATGCCGGATGTGACATTTGTACTTGTGGAGCCCAAAAATAGGTGGTTGTCTGCTGTAATATTGCAACTTTAGTAGGGATAAATTTGGTTTTTCCTTTTGCCATTATCGATTTTAGAATTTATTGTTCCCTGGGTCTGATTTTGTAAAGATGGCAAAAACTAGTATTTATTATCATAATTTCCGCCCAAATAATACCAAGTTTTACATTGAGCTGATTTACATAAATAATGGCAAACTGGTGATTTTGCTCAGCCCTCAAAATATAAGCTAATGGGTTACTCTTTTCATAGCCAATTGGTTTAAGATGGAACATTCAATTCTAATATGTTAGGCGACTGATATGGTAATTCTCATTGTAGTTCAAAATCTCACGGAGGGCATTGTGGCTATGTCTCGATAATCGTTATGTCCTTTCTCGTTAACTATGAGAATAACATTTTGATATCGTTCAAAGTTACTAATTGATACTCATCATCCACATTAGGGGTGGCAATCGGGTTGGGTCGTGTCAACCCAGAAGGGGTCTGTTCGGGTTCGTGTTACGGACTCTGAACGCAAACCCGACCCAATAATTTTTTACGTCGAGTTTAACAAACCCAAACTCGACCTTCAATTTTCAGGTTGACCCAACCTAACCCGTTTTACCAAATATACACAAGTTAAGTCAGGAAGTCTGGGTTTACCCAGCCCGACTCTTACCCGAAATAAATACTGTGCAGATATTATAAATACAATTGTCTAAAGACATGCCCAAATGCCATAACCAATCCAAAGGATATCCCTGTGTAGATTTCATAATAAATGTGCAATGGTAAATAATACATAAAGCATAAAACAAAAATATAAAATATAGACTTCAACAAGTTAATTATCTTAAATGCTAAGTTATCCAAGAATGCATAAGACATAAATACTCATAGGCAAGCATTAAAGTCTCTTAATATAAATTAGTAATTAGGCAAGTATACGCTCTGAATATATGATTCATATAAAATAGGGAAGTACATATTAATTTGTTGTAAATTCCCTATTATGAAAGATCTTCCTAAACTTGAGGAGGATGACTTTCTATTTCTCTCCAACCTCTTTGTTATATAATGGAAGCAAAACTTTCCTCACGATGAGAGGAAGAAACCAAACCTGTCTTAAACTTTACATGGTTTCAAACAGGGCATATTTAAGGGGGCTAGGGGGTGCCCGACACAATGATCCAGGAGGATCTAGGAGAAACTGGATTTTTTAACAAAGTCGTTCGAACGAGGTTGAGAGTCGTTCGAACGACTTGAACCCTTGGGCCAAAGTTCCAGGGGAGGTGTTCGGTCGCTCGAACGACCTATGGGTTCGTTCGAACGACTATCGTAATTCCATTTCTAGTTTAAGAATTTTAAATACCTTTTAGAGTTGGATTAGAGTTGGATTTTGAGTTGGATTGTAACTAGGACTTGTAACCTTTATAAAAGGGCAAGCCTAGGCTAGAGTTAATTATCTAGACATAGATCATTGTTTAGAGTTTCCTTTAGATCTGAGAGATTTATAACTAGGGTTTGTAATCTTCTATGAAGGGCAAGACTAGGCAAGGTTAGATCTAGGTTAAACTCAAAGTTAAGTTTTTTATGTTAGATCTGAAAGAGTTCTGAGAGGACCTAGGGTTTGAGAGTTTTTCTTCATGTAATTACTTTGCTCTTGAGTAATTAAATTATCTATTTATCCAAACCGATTGGTGTTCTTCATATTTTTCTACTAACACAGGCTTCTCAATCGGATTGTGGATTAAGTAGTATTAGATTCTTGTTAAGATTCTCAAGTTTTGATTGTGGTTTATGGTCTCTACACGTGACCGTCTCAAGCAAACAAAGGGGAAGTTTTGTATATTTCTGACGTCTGCTACAGTAATTCGCGACTGCTACAGTATTTTTTGGCGTCTGCTATAGTGTTTTTTGGCGTTTGATACAATAATTTTGTGACTGCTACAATGATTTTCAGATCTACACAAATTTTGGAAATTTTTGTGAGTCCGTTAACAATCCATCGTAGACCTAAATCGACGAATAAAGACGATTTGGAGATGGGCGATTTCAACGATAGACTCACGATTTTAGAAATAAAAGTTTCCAAGTTATCAGTTACTATAAAACAGTTAACTGAACAAGTTTGTCTCATCAACATCGCGAAGGCTTCAACTTCAATGGGACGGCAAGATTGCTCTTCGCGACAAGGCTGATCGAGGAAGAGATGTGTTTTGGAGGTGGATGACGATGAGGATATTGTAAATTTAGTAACGGCGACTCCGGTGAAGAGGTTGATTATTGCGAGTAGCAAGCCTGTATTACCGATTCAAGGGGGTACATCGTCTAAAGCATTGTCTACGATGACAATGTCTCCTATGCAACAAACCAATATGGGGAAGTTACAAGAGGAGGTTATGGTACCAACTATTTTTGTTATGTTGGTACTTTTTCAGAGTCAGCCTATTATTCCATTGGATGTTGTAGGATTTGATGATCACCATGGGTTTAGTGTGGTTCGCCAGAAGTTGCAGCAAAGCAAGGCCTGTGAGTATGTTTTCCAGGATGGAGTGGGTGACAAGAAGCTATTTGAGCCGTTTCTTTTGTTGTTTAGTATGCCAAAGTGGTATAGCAGGGAATTGGGTATCACTGCGTTCTCACATCTACAGTCTGGCTTGAGCAGGAGCTCAAGGTTCCTAAGTGGGGGAGCCATGATCCAGGAGGATCTAGGAGAAACTAAAGTTTTTACCAAAGTCGTTCGAACGAGGTTGAGAGTCGTTCGAACGACTTGAACCCTTGGGCCAAAGTTCCAGGGGAGGTGTTCGGTCGTTCAAACGACCTATGGGTTCGTTCGAACGATTATCTTAATTTCAGTTCTAGTTTAAGAGTTTTAAATACCTTTTAAAGTTGGATTAGAGTTGGATTTTGAGTTGGATTGTAACTAGGACTTGTAACCTTTATAAAATGGTAAGCCTAGGCTAGAGAATTATCTAGACGTAGATCATTATTTAGAGTTTCCTTTAGATATGAGAGATTGTAACTAGGGTTTATAACCCTCTATGAAGGGCAAGACTAGGCAAGGTTAGATCTAGGTTAAACTCGAAGTTAAGTTTTTATGTTAGATTTGAAAGAGTTATGAGAGAACCTAGGGTTTGACAGTTTTTCTTCTTGTAATTACTTTGTTCTTAAGTAATTGAAATCTCTATTTTTCCAAATCGATTGGTGTTCTTCATATTTTTCTACTAACACAGGCTTCTCAATCGTATTGTGGATTACACCTCCACTTTTTTTTGTAGATTTCCTTCTTATATATATACTCACAACAAAAATATATATAAATAGTAATAGCCAGCTCCCAGCTCCATCCAAGCCCAGTTGAGTTGAAGCCTAGCTCCATAAAGTAACACATCTTTATCAAGCCTGACTCTTTGGTTCTCTCCTCTCCCCTCTCTCTTATTCAAATAAAGACCTCCTAATGATCTTCATCACTCTCTTCATCAAACAAAAACCTTCGACCTTGGTTTCCTTGAATCTTGATGACCAACATCAGCAACAATGTCGACATCGTCGTCCTCTAAAGTCTAATCTATCTCCAGATTTTGAAGAATGATAAGAGGAGTAGATGAACCCTTCTTGAAGATTCAATTAGGTTGAATGATGATTATTATCCTACTCATCGTCAGATTTTTTTTCGAATTTTCCACTCTAACCCATCTCACGCTTCCCCAATATCGTAAACTTGTCGTTCTTCAATACTTGAAATTTTATGGTTTAAGGTTTGATTAGGACTTGAAATTCCTCACTATTTATTTGCAATTATTCTTACTTATGATCAATTAAACTCAGTTAAGTTTTTTATTTCGAACTTTGATTATTTGTGGACTTCTTCAATTTCATATTGTCCAATTTCGAGCTTTAATGGCTAATTTGGGGGTTGGTTGATTTCAACAATTGTGAATTTATGTTGTGGGTGGCGAGCGGCGGGCAGTTTCGTCATCAACAAGGTCGTATTTCAAATGCACATCATTATTAATTTGACATCTATAACGAAGCAGTGGATAAATAGTTGGAAGAGTTAAATACTCGGTTCAATGATCGCAATATGGAACTTTTGAGTTTTTGCTCAGCATTAAGTCTTAGAGAAGATTATAAATTTTTTGTAATACTGATAATATCTGCAAGCTAGTAAGCAAGTTCTACCTTGGGGATTTTATAGAGGGTGAGATATGAAAATTGCCATATGAATTGGAACTTTACCAAAATGACTTCACCATGAATTTTGAGTTGAAAGACTTGTTAATTGTTACGCAACTTTGTCAAGTAATGGCGAGTACCAAAAAACCAGCAACTTCCCCACTTGTAGATAAAGTAATTCATCTCGTATTGACTCTTCCAGTTTCGACGGCGATGAATGAAAGGATATTTTATGCAATGAAGTTAATAAAGACTTCTACTCGAAGGCAAGATGGATAATGCATATCTTAAGATTGTCTGTTATATATGTATAGAAAGAATTGTTGCGCAGTTTAGTACAGACTCACTAATTGATGATTTTGAGAAAATGTAGAAACGAAAGGCGTAACTTTCAAAGGGAATAAAATGTTGATTTGGATCCACTCTACTCCTCTGGTATGGAACCTGATTTTGATTCTATTTGTGTCATATATCTTTATCAAACTTGACAAGATATTATCTTGTTTGATATTTTTGGAATATTTTTGCGAAGTTTATTATATATCAATGCATTATTAGTCCGTTTTAACATACTATTTTTTATATTTATCTTAATAGATTAATAATTGTTATTGTTAGGCAGAATATGCATTTGGAAATTAACTTAAGTAAAACCAATAAAATCCCCTTAATTTTCTATTAAAACAATCGGGGCTCCGCCCCCAAACCCCGGGCACCTCACTCCTAAATCTTTAGCTCCGCCCAGGTTAATTCTTCTTCCTAGTATCTTTCCTCTCTCGTATTTTTTTTTCTCCCCGAAGTTCATCATGGCTATCACAGAGGTAGATAGTGAATCTGGTTCCACAACCTCAAACACCTTTCAAAACACAAACATTAACCATTCCGAATCCACACAAACTATGATCCATATTTTATCCACCACTCCGACAATCCACCATTGTTCTTGTGTACGCCTCTTCTTACCGGTGACAACTATCCTCATGGTTGCATGCCATTACCAAAGTCCTAACTGCTAAAAACAAACTAGGTTTATTGCCGACTATCAAACAACCTGATTCCACCGACTTCAATGCCAATCATCAATGTCAAAGATGTAATTAGCTCTTGGATACTTAGCTCGGTTTCTACAGAGATTCGAAGCAGCATACTTTATGCTAACTCTGCGAGAGAAATTGGGAAGATCTTGCAGAACTTTTCTCTCAAACTAATGCTCCCAGATCTACCATTAAAGCAAGCAATGCTTCTTTGAAGCAGGATAATATGTCAATTTCAGCGTACTTCACAAAACTGAAGTCATTATGGGACGAGCTCAATTTCTTTCATCTCTTTACCCTTGCAGCTGTGGTAGTGAGAAGGTGATCTCTGAAAGGCTTGAATAAGACCGATCTATGAGTTCTTATAGGATGAACGAACGTTTACTCCTTTACGTAGCCAAAATTCTTCTATGAAGCCTCTTCCTAATGCTACCAATGTATTCTCTTATCAGGCAAAAAGAAAAATAGCAAGAGATCTCCGCTCCCTCAAGCTGCGGCGTTCTACTCTAATCGATCTAGTATGGTAACTCTTCTCGTCCTTTTCCAAGTGGAAATTGCCAAACCAATAAACCCTATTATCACTGTGACCATTGCAATCGTGATGGTCACTTCCAAGGAACGAATGTTTAGATTCATGGCTACCCACCCCCAAATCTGACACATCAAGAAACACGTCCAATAATGAATCAAAGTCAATTGATAGCAAGTACTCTCTCACTTGAGAACAATACAATAAGTTGTTGGAATGATGCTTCAGGTAACATTGATTCTAGCTTTTCCGGTATTTCAGTAAAATCTCTCTCAGTTTTCTCCAATTCTATGTGGATAATTGATACTGGTGCAACTAGCATATGTGTTCATCTTTTTCGTTGTTCACATCCTATAGACCATGCAAAAAGTCTTAAGTTCAACTGCCTGATGGATCTAACACTCCAATTTTACACATTGGAAACGTGTCTTTTTCAGAAACATTAACCTCCAAAACGTTTCCATGTTTCCTTCTTTCAAATTCAATTTACTATCTATTAGTGAAATTACCAAAACTAATCATTGCTTCCTAAACAGTTTTTCCAAATTCTTGTGTCTTTTTAGACCAGTCAACGAGAAGACGATTGGGCGGGGGATTATCCATGAGGGCCTCTACTATTGCCAATCTGTCACACTGCAGAGTTGTCGTTTCCCTCCTAGTGCTGATCTTTGGCATAGGCGTTTGGGGCATTTATCTTTTCATTATTATTGCCTTTATGAATAAATTTACATTAGTTTCTTGTTTCAATAAAGGTTTTGTGAGATATGTCCTTACGCCAAATTAGGCAGATATCTTTTTCTTCAAGTACTATTACTTCGAATAAAACCTTCTCTCTTATTCCGTTGATATTTGGGGTCCATTCAAGCAACCTTCCCTTACTGGTTTTCGATATTCTTAACAATTGTTGATGATTATACTAGATGCACGAGTGGATTTTTCTCACACATGCATGTCAAATCTCAAACTCAGAGTTTCTTAAAATTATTTTCACAATGGCAAAACCTAATTCAATACTCATTCACTTTCCTTAGAATGGGGGTGGGGGGGGGGGGGAATTTGATCTCTCTAAAGAGATCATTTTTGATCTCTTCTAATCAAAGTATGGCAGGAGAGAGAAAGTTTAAAGAGACAAGTTAACTCCCATTTAACATTGTTTGGATTTTAAGTTTTAAACATTTTATGATTTAAATTAATTAAATATTCTCTCTCTCCTATAAATATC